>LR778259.1:1749992-1797492 GCA_902810595.1 Coregonus sp. 'balchen'
GGTTTTTCCTTGTTCTGGTTTTGGTGGTGTGTTTTTTGGGTGTGTGTGTGGGGGTGTTGGTGTGTGTGTGTGTTGTGTGTGTGTGTGTGTGTGTGGTGTGTCAGCACCTATATTACCAGTCAATAGTTTGGACACACCTCCTCATTCCAGGAGTTTTCTTTATTTTTACTATTTTCTACATTGTAGAAGACATCAAAACTATGAAATAACACATCATGTAGTAACCAAAAAAGTGTTAAAACCAAAATATATTTTAGATTTGAGATTCTTCAAAGTCGCCACCCTTTGCATTGATGACCGCTTTGCACACTCTTGGCATTTTCTCGATGAGGAAAAAAGGTCTGAATACTTTCCGAATGCATGTGTGTGTGTGTGTGTTTGTATATATAAACTCAGCAAAAAAAAGAAATGTCCCCTCACTGTCAACTGCGTTTATTTTCAGCAAACTTAACATGTGTAAATATGTGTATGAACATAACAAGATTCAACAACTGAGACATAAACTGAACAAGTTCCACAGACATGTGACTAACAGAAATGGAATAATGTGTCCCTGAACAAAGGGGGGGGGGTCAAAATCAAAAGTAACAGTCAGTATCTGGTGTGGCCACCAGCTGCATTAAGTACTGCAGTGCATCTCCTCCTCATGGACTGCACCAGATTTGCCAGTTCTTGCTGTGAGATGTTACCCCACTCTTCCATCAAGGCACCTGCAAGTTCCCAGACATTTCTGGGGGGAATGGCCCTAGCCCTCACCCTCCGATCCAACAGGTCCCAGACGTGCTCAATGGGATTGAGATCCGGGCTCTTCGCTGGCCATGGCAGAACACTGACATTCCTGTCTTGCAGGAAATCACGCACAGAACGAGCAGTATAGCTGGTGGCATTGTCATGCTGGAGGGTCATGTCAGGATGAGCCTGCAGGAAGGGTACCACATGAGGGAGGAGGATGTCTTCCCTGTAACGCACAGCGTTGAGATTGCCTGCAATGACAACAAGCTCAGTCCGATGATGCTGTGACACACCGCCCCAGACCATGACGGACCCTCCACCTCCAAAATCGATCCCGCTCCAGAGTACAGGCCTCGGTGTAACGCTCATTCCTTCGACGATAAACGCGAATCCGACCATCACCCCTGGTGAGACAAAACCGCAAAGAGCACTTTTTGCCAGTCCCGTCTGGTCCAGCGACGGTGGGTTTGTGCCCATAGGCGACGTTGTTGCCGGTGATGTCTGGTGAGGACCTGCCTTACAACAGGCCTACAAGCCCTCAGTCCAGCCTCTCTCAGCCTATTGCGGACAGTCTGAGCACTGATGGAGAGATTGTGCGTTCCTGGTGTAACTCGGGCAGTTGTTGTTGCCATCCTGTACCTGTCCCGCAGGTGTGATGTTCGGATGTACCGATCCTGTGCAGGTGTTGTTACACGTGGTCTGCCACTGCGAGGACGATCAGCTGTCCGTCCTGTCTCCCTGTAGCGCTGTCTTAGGCGTCTCACAGTACGGACATTGCAATTTATTGCCCTGGCCACATCTGGCTGTCCTCATGCCTCCTTGCCAGCATGCCTAAGGCACGTTCACGCAGATGGAGCAGGGACCCTGGGCATCTTTCTTTTGGTGTTTTACAGAGTCAGTAGAAAAGGCCTCTTTAGTGTCCTAAGTTTTCATAACTGTGACCTTAATTGCCTACCGTCTGTAAGCTGTTAGTGTCTTAGGTGCATGTTCATTAAATTGTTTATGGTTCAGTGAACAAGCATGGGGAAACAGTGTTTAAACCCTTTACAATTAAGATCTGTGAAGTTATTTTGAATTTTCCGAATTATCTTTGAAAGACAGGGTCCTGAAAAAAGGGACGTTTCTTTTTTTACTGAGTTATGGATGTATATATATATATATATATATATAGATAATATTATATATATATATATATATATATTATAGATATATATATATATATATATATAGATATATATATAATATATATATATAATATCATATATATGTGTTGTGTTGGTTATACCTATATAGACTTCAACTGTATATATGTATGCATGTATGTATGCATGTGTGTCTCTGAGTATTCCACAGTACACACCAGTATACCTCGGAGTATTCCACAGTACACACCAGTATACCTCGGAGTATTCCACAGTACACACCAGTATTCCTCTGAGTATTCCACAGTACACACCAGTATACCTCGGAGTATTCCACAGTACACACCAGTATACCTCGGAGTATTCCACAGTACACGCCAGTATACCTCGGAGTATTCCACAGTACACGCCAGTATTCCTCTGAGTATTCCACAGTACACGCCAGTATTCCTCTGAGTATTCCACAGTACACACCAGTATACCTCGGAGTATTCCACAGTACACGCCAGTATTCCTCTGAGTATTCCACAGTACACACCAGTATACCTCGGAGTATTCCACAGTACACACCAGTATACCTCTGAGTATTCGTAGTTAGCTGCTTAGCGATTTCGACGCATGCCTCGGAGCTCCGTTATCAAACGGAAGTTTATCTCACATCATTGAGAAAAGCAAACAAGTGCTCAGCATATGTGGGAACTCCTTCAAGACTGTTGGAAAAGCATTCCAGGTGACTACCTCACGAAGCTGGTTGAGAGAATGCCAAGAGTGTGCAAAGCTGTCATCAAGGCAAAGGGGTGGCTACTTTGAAGAATCTAAAATCTAAAATATATTTAGATTTGTTTAACACTTTTTTGGTTACTACATGATTCCATATGTGTTATTTCATAGTTTTGATGTCTTCACTATTATTCTACAATGTAGAAAATTGTAAAAAAAAATAAAGAAAAACCCTTGAATGAGTAGGTGTGTCCAAACTTTTGACTGGTCCTGTATGTATTGTTTTTATTTTATTTGTAAACGTATACAGGGCTCTCTTGTAAAAGCGTTGTAGCTCAATGTGACTCCCTGTTTGGATAACGTTTAATAAAACCCTACCTCTGTCCAGGGTAGCCCTCAGAGTACTTATTGTTCATGCAGGACCCCAGGGCTTCCAGAACGGCTCTAGAGGTGAAGTTCTCTGACGCTATCAGCTCCAGGCCAAACGTCTGGCGATGCTTCTCTCTCTTTATGATGGAGAACACCTACACACACACACACACACACACACACACCTCTCTCTTTATGATGGAGAACACCTACACACACACACAGACACACACACCTCTCTCTTTATGATGGAGAACACCTACACACACACACATACACACACACCTCTCTCTTTATGATGGAGAACACCTACACACACACACACACACACACACCTCTCTCTTTATGATGAGAACACCTACACACACACACACACACACACACACACACACACCTCTCTCTTTATGATGGAGAACACCTACACACACACACAGACACACACACCTCTCTCTTTATGATGGAGAACACCTACACAAACAAACACACACACACACAACCACACACTTCTCTCTTTATGATGGAGAACATATAACACACACTAACGTTTCCAGCAAATGTGTGTATAATAACCATCATATTGAAGTACATTTGGAGTCACCCGACGATATGTTGTGTGATCCTCCCAGGTACGACTTGGGGAAACAGTTTATTTAGGCTACAGATGAAAATAAGATATGATGAGCTTCACAGGATGGTGAAAATGCCACGGTGATGAGAGCTTACATTTACATTTTAGTCATTGACTTACAGTTAGTGAGTGCATACATTATTTATATTTTTCATACTGGCCCCCCGTGGGAATCGAATCCACAACTGAGCTACATCCCTGCCGGCCATTCCCTCCCCTACCCTGGACGACGCTGGGCCAATTGATGCGCCGCCCCATGGGTCTCCCGGTCGCGGCCGGCTACGACAGAGCCTGGATTCGAACCAGGATCTCTAGTGGCACAGCTAGCACTGCCTTAGACCACTGTGCCACTCGGGAGACCACAGCTTGATGCTCCTTTCCAATAAATATCCAGGGTATTATTCTGGTGCCATGATGATCGATGCTGGACTGCCGTTTGACAAATTAAAATATTATTAGCTCTAATCCATAATAATCTCATCATGTACCAGCATGTATCTGCCAGCTGTTGGCTATAGCGCAATACCAGAGTTGGCACATTTGCTATTTAAAGGCCAAGCACCATTTTTTCCCCTTAAATCATGTCACAAATCAACTTTTACCAACTGAATGTAGACACAAATAATACTTTTTTGTTTTTGAACAAAATCAGAAATATTATATATATATAAAAAAATATGCAAATCAGGTGATGTCATTAAATATTTGAATATCGCGCAAATACATTTTTCTGGACAATGGATGAAGTCAGCCTAAATATTTTGATTTCATTTTGTTAAAAAAAATAAACACTCCAGGACCGGATTTGTCCAGAACAAGATTGTGGATAACATCGTGTGTATCTAGAATAAAAACATTTTTACAACAATTCCCTCTTGGCAAGTCTGGAGAATATACACTACATGACCAAAAGTATGTGGACACCTGCTGGTCCAACATCTCATTCCAAAATCACGGGCATTAATATGGAGTTGGTCCCCCCTTTGCTGCTATAACAGCCTCCACTCTTCTGGGAAGGCTTTCCACTAGATGTTGGAACATTGCTGCTGGGACTTGCTTCCATTCAGCCACGAGAGCATTAGTGAGGTCGGGCACTGATGTTGGGCGATTAGGCCTGGCTCGCAGTCAGCGTTTCCAATTCATCCCAAAGGTGTTCGATGGGGTTGAGGTCAGGGCTCTGTGCAGGCCAGTCAAGTTCTTCCACACTGATCTTGACAAAACATTTCTGTATGGACCTCGCTTTGTGCACGGGGGCATTGTCATGCTGAAACAGGAAAGGGCTTCCCCCAAACTGTTGCCACAAAGGTGGAAACACAGAATCGTCTAGAATGTCATTGTATGCTGTAGTGTTAAGATTTCCCTTCACTGAAACTAAGGGGCCTAGCCCGAACCATGAAAAACAGCCCCAGACCATTATTCCTCCTCCACCAAACTTTACAGTTGGCACTATGCATTCGGGCAGGTAGCGTTCTCCTGGCATCCGCAAAACACAGATTCGTCCGTCGGACTGCCAGATGGTGAAGCGTGATTCATCACTCCAGAGAACGCGTTTCCACTGAATCCAATGGCGGCGAGCTTTACACCACTCCAGCCGACGCTTGGCATTGCGCATGGTGATCTTAGGCTTGTGTGCGGCTGCTCGGCCATGGAAACCCATTTCAAGAAGCTCCCGACGAACAGTTCTTGTGCTGACGTTGCTTCCAGAGGCAGTTTGGAACTCAGTAGTGAGTGTTGCAACCGAGGACAGACGATTTTTACGCACTTCAGCACTCGGCGGTCCCGTTCTGTGAGCTTGTGTGGCCTACCACTTTGCGGCTGAGCCGTTGTTGCTCCTAGACGTTTCCACTTCACAATAACAGCACTTACAGTTGACCGGGGCAGCTCTAGCAGGGCAGACAGGTGACCAACTGACTTGTTGGAAAGGTGGCATCCTATGACAGTGCCACGTTGAAAGTCACTGAGCTCTTCAGTAAGGCCATTCTACCGCCAATGTTTGTCTATGGAGATTGCATGGCGGTGTGCTCGATTTTATACACCCGTCAGCAACGGGTGTGGCTGAAATAGCCCAATCCACTATAGCGTATCTAAGGATAACTACACAACACGTGGTGAACGTCGATGCTTCTGAAGCTGAGGGAAAATTAGTTGGCGTGTGGGGAGATTCTGACTTTCAGGAAATGGCAGTATTAGACAAGTACAGTGAATTTAGACTAACCGAACAACAAAACACCTATTTAGACCCAATCCCCATCTCTTCAAAGGAAGTTACTAAATATAGTCGAGTTTGTAACACTATGAATTGGGCTTTTTAAACATGTGTAATTTAATGTGGTGAGCTTTGAAATTCTTGATGTACAGTTTATTAGGTACACCCATCTAGTACCGGGTCGGACCCCCATCTGCCTCCAGAACAACCAGAATTCTTCGGGCCATTGATTCTACAAGGTGTTCGGGAAACATTCCACAGGGATGTTGTTCCATGCTGACGATTGAACGGTGGTACATTCATCACGCTGCCAACAGCCCGTTCCATCTCATCCCAAAGATACTCTATTGGTCAGCAACACTGTTCAGATAGCAGCTGAGCAACGATTGAACGCCACCGTGTGGAAAACATTCCCCTCACCATTACACCACCAGCCTGTACCGTTGACACCAGGCAGGATGGGTCCATGGACCCATAATGCTTACGCCAAATCCTGACTCTGGCATCAGCATGACGCAACAGGTACCGGGATTCGTCAGACCAGGCAATGTTTTTTCCACTCCTCAAATTGTCCAGTGTTGGTGATCGCTTGCAACACTTGTTTTTAGCTGATCGGAGTGGAACCCGACTGTTTGTGGCCCGCCTGTTATCTTGGACGATTCTTGCCATTCTCCTTCGACCTCTCTCGTCAACAATGCTGTTATCTCCCAGAGGACTGTGGGCCGCTGACTGGATGGTTTTTGGTTTGTCGCACCATTCTCGGTAAACCCTAGACGCTGTCCTTGCGTGAAAAGCCCAGGAGTGCGGCCGTTTCTGGAGGTACTGGATCCGGAAAGCGCCTGGCGCCGACGATCACGCCACGCTCAGTAACTGAATCCCTCGATGGCCGTCTGTCTGTGCTTTATATAGCAAGTCATGTGACTCCCTGTCTGTAGGAGCGAACCATTCCATGTTCATGAACGGGGGGGTGTACCTCAAACTGGCCAATGACTGTATGTCACTTTTTAAATGGTTAAAATTCATTTTTCATGGACGGTAGTAGCATACATTAAAGAAAATATACATTTGTCAAGTTTTGGAAAATGTTTACTTTTTGAAAATACTAAAAATGGACCAAAATACCAACAAATCTCAACATTGAAAAGGTAATTGAAAGGTAATTTCAGCCTGTGGCGCCTTGACGCAATAGTTTTGATGACAGAACTATTTGTAGAGTTGAAAATGCAATGAAAACACATTGAACTTTAGATTTTTATTCGGTACATGAAAACTTAAAGCGAAAAAAGGTACCTTTTGTGGTCACTACGTCGTCACCCACTGATTTTTTATCAGCAACAAGTCCGTTTGGTGGAAACACCGTTGGTGGGAAAATGTACATATTTTCTTCATGAGGATTTTAGAATATGTAAACCTGGCTACACACACAAAGCCTTATTTACCACTCACACTCAGGCCAGGAATCAATCAGATCACTGTCAACAATGCCCCATCTGAAAGGTGATTTCCGACTGAGTTTACATAAGTGTTTATACTGTGAATGCGGTCACACACACACACACACACACACACACACACACACACACCCACACACACACCCCCCCACCCCCCCTCCGTGTTTCGTACCTCAGAGTCGTTGGAGCGGAGTGGCTCCAGCATCATCTTGTTGTGAGACTCCCACATGTCCTTGCTGACATGGTGACTGGTATCATCGCTATGAGACATGATGGTGACTGGTACTGATCTACACACAGACAGAAGGTCAGAGAGTCAGTTAAACTATGGCAGACAGACACAGTTAAACTATGGCAGACAGAGAGAGTTAAACTATGGCAGACAGAGACAGTCAGTTAAACTATGGCAGACAGAGACACAGACAGTCAGTTAAACTATGGCAGACAGAGACAGTCAGTTAAACTATGACAGACAGAGACACAGACAGTCAGTTAAACTATGGCAGACAGAGACAGTCAGTTAAACTATGGCAGACAGAGACAGAGACAGTCAGTTAAACTATGGCAGACAGAGACAGAGACAGTCAGTTAAACTACGGCAGACAGAGACAGTCAGTTAAACTATGGCAGACAGAGACAGTCAGTTAAACTATGGCAGACAGAGACAGTCAGTTAAACTATGGCAGACACAGACAGTCAGTTAAACTATGGCAGACAGAGACGTTAAAATATGGGGAGACAGAGACAGTCAGTTTAAAATATGGCAGACAGAGACAGTCAGTTAAACTATGGCAGACACAGACAGTCAGTTAAACTATGGCAGACACAACAGTCAGTTAAACTATGGCAGACAGAGACAACAGACAGTCAGTTTAAAACTATGGCGGCAGAGTCAGTCAGTTAAACATGGCAGACAGACAGACAGTCAGTTAAACTATGGCAGACAACAGTCGTCAAAAATGGCGACAGAGCCCAGACAGTCAGTTAAACTATGGCAGACAGAGACAGTCGTTAAACTATGACAGACAGAGAACCCCAGACAGTCAGTTAAACTATGCAGACAGAGACAGTCATTAAACTATGGCAGACAGAGACACAGGGCAGTCCAGTTAAACTATGGCAGACAGAGACAGTCAGTTAAACTAGGCAGAAAGGACACAGACAGTCAGTTAAACTATGGCAGACAGAGACAGTCAGTTAAACTATGGACAGACAGAGACACAGACAGTTCAGTTTAAACTAGGCAGACAGACAGTCAGTTAAACTATGGCAGACAGAGTCAGTCAGTTAAACTATGGCAGACAGACAGACAGTCAGTTAAACTATGGCAGACAGACAGTCAGTTAAACTATGGCAGACAGAGCCACAGACAGTCAGTTAAACTATGGCAGACAGAGACAGTCAGTTAAACTATGGCAGACAGAGACACAGACAGTCAGTTAAACTATGGCAGACAGAGACAGTCAGTTAAACTATGACAGACAGAGACACAGACAGTCAGTTAAACTATGGCAGACAGAGACAGTCAGTTAAACTATGGCAGGCAGAGACAGTCAGTTAAACTATGGCAGACAGAGACAGTCAGTTAAACTATGGCAGACAGAGACAGTCAGTTAAACTATGGCAGACAGAGTCAGTCAGTTAAACTATGGCAGACAGAGTCAGTCAGTTAAACTATGGCAGACAGAGACAGTCAGTTAAACTATGGCAGACACAGACAGTCAGTTAAACTATGGCAGACAGAGACAGTTAAACTATGGCAGACAGAGTCAGTTAAACTATGGCAGACAGAGACAGTCAGTTAAACTATGGCAGACAGAGACACAGACAGTCAGTTAAACTATGGCAGACACAGACAGTCAGTTAAACTATGACAGACAGAGACACAGACACAGTCAGTTAACTATGGCAGACGAGAGTCAGTTAAAACTATGGCAGACAGAGACAGTCAGTTAAACTATGGAGGCAGAGACAGTCAGTTAAACTAAACGGCAGACAGAGACCAGTCAGTTAAACTACGGCAGACAGAGACAGTCAGTTAAACTATGGCAGACCGAGACAGTCAGTTAAACTATGCAGACAGAGACAGTCAGTTAAACTATGCAGACACGACAGTCAGTTAACTATGGCAGGCAGAGACAGTTAAAACTATGGGGTGGGGCAGACAGAGACAGTCAGTTAAACTAGGCAACAGAGAGTCAGTTAAACTATGGCAGACAGAGAGTCAGTTAAACTATGGCAGACACAGACAGTCAGTTAAACTATGCAGACAGAGTCAGTCAGTTTTAAAATATGGCAGACAGACGACAGTCAGTTAACTATGGCAGACAGAGACCCGTCAGTTAACTATGCAGAAACAGACAGTCAGTTAACTATTGGCAGACAGAACAGTCAGTTAAACTATGACAGACAGAGACACAGACGTCCCTTAAATTGGCAGACAGAGTCAGTTAAACTATGGCAGACAGAGACGTCAGTTAAACTATGGCAGACAAAAAGCAGTCAGTTAAACTATGGCAAAACACAGACAGTCATTAAACTATGGCAGACACAGCCGTCAGTTAAACATGGCAGACGAGCAGTCAGTTAAACTATGGCAGACAGACAGACATCAGTTAAACTATGGGCAGACAGAGACAGTCAGTTAAACTATGGCAGACAGACAGACAGTCAGTTAAACTATGGCAGACAAGACAGTCAGTTAAACTATGGCAGCACAGACAGTCAGTTAAAACTATGGCAGACAGAGACAGTCAGTTAAAACTATGGCAGACAGAGACAGTCAGTTAAACCTAGGCAGCAAGACAGTCAGTTAAACTATACAGACAGAGACACAGACAGTCAGTTAACTATGGCAGACAGAGACACAGACAGTCAGTTAAACTATGGCAGACAGAGACAGTCATTAAAACTATGGCAGACATGAGACAGTCAGTAAACTATGGCAGGCAGAGACAGTCAGTTAAACTAGGCAGGCAGAGACAGTCGTTAAAAACTATGGGCAACAGAACAGTCAGTTAAACTATGGCAGACATGAGCCACAGACAGTCAGTTAAACTATGGCAGACAGAGACAGTCAGTAAACTATGGCGACAGAGACACAGACGTCAGTTAAACTATGGCAGACAGAGACAGTCAGTTAAACTTGACAGACAGAGACACAGACAGTCAGGTTAAACACTATGGCAGACAGAACAGTCAGTTAAACTATGGCAGGCAAGACAGTCAGTTAAACTATGGCAGACAGAGACAGTCAGTTAACTATGGCAGACAAGACAGTCAGTTAAACTATGGCAGACAGAGGTCAGTCAGTTAAACTATGGCAGACAGAGTCGTTTAGTTAACTATGGCAGACAGAGACAGTCAGTTAAACTATGCAGACACAGACAGTCAGTTAAACTTGGCAGACAGAGACAGTTAAACTATGGCAGACAGAGTCAGTTAAACTATGGCAGACAGAGACAGTCAGTTAAACTATGGCAGACAGAGACACAGACAGTCAGTTAAACTATGGCAGACACAGACAGTCAGTTAAACTATGACAGACAGAGACACAGACAGTCAGTTAAACTATGGCAGACAGAGAGTCAGTTAAACTATGGCAGACAGAGACAGTCAGTTAAACTATGGCAGGCCCGAGACAGTCGTTAACTACGGCAGACAGAGACAGTCAGTTAAACTATGGCAGACAGAGACAGTCAGTTAAACTATGGGAGACACGACAGTCAGTTAACTATGGCAGACCCAAAACAGTTAAAACTATGGCAGACAGAGACATCAGTTAAACTATGGCAGACAGAGAGTCAGTTAAACTATGGCAGACAGAGAGTCAGTTAAACTATGGCAGACACAGACAGTCAGTTAAACTATGGCAGACAGAGTCAGTCAGTTAAACTATGGCAGACAGACAGACAGTCAGTTAAACTATGGCAGACAGAGACAGTCAGTTAAACTATGGCAGACACAGACGTCAGTTAAACTAGGCAGACAGAGACAGTCAGTTTTAAAATATGACAACAGAACACAACCCGTCAGTTAAAATATGGCGACAGAGTCAGTTAAACTATGGCAGACAGAGACAGTCAGTTAAACTATGGCAGACAGAGACATCAGTTAAACTTGGGGACACAGACAGTCAGTTAAACTATGGCAACAGAGTCGTCAGTTAAACTATGGCAACGAACAGACAGTCATTAAACTATGGCAGACAGAGACAGTCAGTTAAACTATGGCAGACAGACAGACAGTCAGTTAAACTATGGCAGACAGAGACGTCATTAAACTATGGCAGACACAGACAGTCTTAAACTATGGCAGAAAAGAGACGTCAGTTAAACTATGGCAACAGAGACAGTCCAGTTAAAATATGGCAGACAGAGACAGTCATTAAACTATGACAGACAGAACACAGACAGTCAGTTAAACTATGGCAGACAGAGACACAGACAGTCAGTTAAAATATGGCGACAGAGACAGTCAGTTAAACTATGGCAGACAGAGACAGTCCGTTTTAAAATATGGCAGGCAGAGACAGTCAGTTAAACTATGGCAGGCAGAGACAGTCAGTTAAACTTGGCAGACAGAGACAGTCAGTTAAACTATGGCAGACAGAGACAGTCAGTTAAACATGGCAACAGAGACAGTTAAACATGGCAGAAAAGAACAGTCAGTTAAACTATGGGAGACAGAGTCAGTCAGTTAAACTATGGCAACACAGACAGTCAGTTAAAATATGGCAGACAGAGACAGTCCGTTAAAATATGGCAACAGAGACAGTCATTAAACTAGGCAGACAGAGTCAGTTAAACTATGCAGACGAGTCAGTCAGTTTAAACTATGGCAAGACAGAAATACAGTCGTTAACCCATGGCAGACAGAAATACAGTCAGTTAAACTATGGGAGACAGAGACACAACCCGTCAGTTAAACTATGGCAGACAGAGACAGTCAGTTAAACATGACGACAGAGACCAGACATCAGTTAAACTATGGCAGACAGAGACATCAGTTAACTATGGCAGACAGAGACACAGACAGTCAGTTAAACTATGGCAGACGAGTCATCAGTTAAACTATGGCAGACAGAGACAGTCAGTTAAACTATGGCAACAGAGACAGTCAGTTAAACTATGGCAGACATAGACAGTCAGTTAAACTATGGGGAGACAGAGACACAGACGTCGTTAAACTATGGCAGAAGAGACATCAGTTAAACTATGACAGACAGAGACAGTCAGTTAAACTATGGGAGACAGAGACACAGACAGTCAGTTAAACTATGGCAGACACAGACAGTCAGTTAAACTATGGCAGACAGAGACAGTCAGTTAAACTATGGCAGACAGAGACACAGAAAAGTCAGTTAAACTATGGCAGCAGAGACAGTCATTAAACTATGGCAACACAACAGTCAGTTAAACTATGGCAGACAGAGACAGTCAGTTAAACTATGACAGACAGAGACAGTCAGTTAAACTATGGCAGACAGAGACACAGACAGTCAGTTAAACTATGGCAGACACAGACAGTCAGTTAAACTATGGCAGACAGAGTCAGTCAGTTAAACTATGGCAGACAGAAATACAGTCAGTTAAACTATGGCAGACAGAAATACAGTCAGTTAAACTATGGCAAAACAGAACACAGACAGTCAGTTAAACTATGACAGACAGAGACACAGACAGTCAGTTAAACTATGGCAGACAGAGACAGTCAGTTAAACTATGGCAGGCAGAGACAGTCAGTTAAACTATGGCAGACAGACAGTCAGTTAAACTATGGCAGACGAGACACAGACAGTCAGTTAAACTATGGCAGACAGAGGCAGTCAGTTAAACTAACAGACAGAGACACCAAAAGTCAGTTAAACTATGGCAGACAGAGACAGTCAGTTAAACTATGGCAGACAGAGACACAGACAGTCAGTTAAACTATGGCAGGCAGAGACAGTCAGTTAAACTATGGCAGACACAGACAGTCAGTTAAACTATGGCAGACAGAGACAGTCATTAAACTATGCAGACAGAGGACAGTCAGTTTAAACTATGGCAGACAGAGACAGTCAGTTAAAAATATGGCAGACAGAGACAGTCGTTAACTATGGCAGACAGAGACAGTCAGTTAAACTATGGCAGACAGAAATACAGTCAGTTAAACTATGGCAGACAGAGACAGAACAGTCAGTTAAACTAAAGGCAGACCCGAGACAGTTTAGTTTTAAAAAATGGCGACAGAGACAGTCAGTTAAACTATGGCGACATAGACAGTCAGTTAACTATGGCAGACCCAAAACACAGACAGTCAGTTAAACTATGGCAGACAGAGACAGTCAGTTAAACATGACAGACGAGACAGTCAGTTAAACTATGGCAGACAAGACACAGACAGTCAGTTAAACTATGGAGACACAGACAGTCAGTTAAACTAGGCAGACAGAGACAGTCATTAAACTATGGCAGACAGGACACAGACAGTCAGTTTAAACTATGGCAGGCAGAGACAGTCAGTTAAAACTATGGCAGACACAGACAGTCAGTTAAACTATGGCAGACAGAGGGCAGTCAGTTAACTATTCCAAATAAAATTCAAGAGTATCATCGTCATCACCCCTAAATATCAGTTGTTGGGGAAAATTTTAGGAAGGGTATCTGGTGTGCATACCATATCACTGGACCAGCCCTGTTTAAAAACCAACAGGGTTTATATATATTAACAGCCATGTTTAAACCAACAGGGTTATAATATATATATATATTATATATTATATTATATCTCCCACAGTGGTGCAGGCATACGTGTCACTCCTGTCCGTCCATCTCAGCCCTGCCTCCCCTGTCCATGGTTGACCTCCTGACCCCCAGACCTGATGAAACTACGGCAGTGATAAGTAAATAACATCTCTACCCTCTGTTTATTGGCGAATGTACCTTTTAAATTTATATTATATATTTTTCAAGGTAGTTGACATCATCAAAACTGCCGTTTACAAATATGGTTATCCAATCCATAATATCTATCTGTAACTACCTGCCCGCACTGTAATCCGAGGCTGTTGGTTAGCCACGTGCCAAAACCAGAGGGGAACGTTTGCTATTTAACGCAACAGTTTGTGACAAAAAATACCATGGAAACACATTGAATTTGATTTGTTTTTTGGTACTGAAACTTACACGAAAACATCCAGTGCACACAATATGTCATCCACCTGACTTTTTATCCAAAAAGTCTGTTTGGTGGGAACACCTGGTGGGAAATGGGCATCTTTCCTTCATGTGGATGTTTGAAAATTGGCATTAAAATCTGGTTGCCATTGGATGGACCTAGTCTATTATTACTCATTGTACTTTTCCTATAAGTTCTCCTATTTCGTTACTCTCTGCGGTGTTGGGAACGGCCCGTAAGCTTCCTGTTTGTCCACACTCTGGTCAATTCAGAGCTCCGGTCCGGTTCCTGTCCCACGTTTGACCAAGGTACTTGATTAAAGCTCAGCCAACACCTGGGTCAACTAAAACCATCCAGTTAACACAGACAGACAGCTAACCAGGCTTCATGACAACACTTACTCATTAACTAGCTAGATAAACTAGACAAATAGCCGATCGATGGAACTGCTGGTCGCGTGTGTGTGGTGTGTGGTGTTCCCATACCATTTCTACACAGCAAACCTAATGCACACTATCCTACATTGACCAAACCCTATGCCCTGGTGAAAGTAGTGCCACAATTTGTATTTTTAATTAACCTTTATTTAACTAGCAATCAGTTAAGAACAATTCTATTTACAATGACGGCCACCAAAAGGCAAAGTCCTCCTGCGGGGTTCTGGGGCTGGAATAAAACTACCAATGTAGAACAACCACATCTCCGACGAAACTTCCACAACACTACCTAAGAGAGACTGCCACAACACTACATATAGAGACGCCACAAACACTCCATAAAGAGAGACCCACAACACTAACCTAAATAGATACCCCACCACACTAAGAAAGATGATACGCCACCCACTACTAAAGAGCGACGCCACAACACTACTGAACGAGAGACACCACAACACTACATAAAGAGAGCGCACCACACTACATAACTATATACACCACACCACTACATAAAGAAACGCCACAACACTACATAAAGAGAACATACCACACCCTACTAAAGAGAGACCCACACACCACTACATAAAGAGAGACAACCCAACACCACTACTAAAGAGAGACACCACAACACCCTACATAAGAGAGACGCAACAACACTACATAAGAGGACGCCACAACCACCACTACCTAAAGAGACGCCACACACCAGCTACATAAAGAGAGACGCACCACAGACACCGACTACCTAAAGGAGAGACGCCACACCCCTACATAAAGAAAAGCCACACCAACTACAGAAAGAGAACTCCCACCACCACACATAAAGAGAAGACTCCACAACACCCTACATACAGAAGACGCCACAACACTACCTAGAGATATACCCACAACACTACATAAGAGAGACGCCACCCACACCACTACATAAAGAGAGACTCCACACTCTACATAATAGTAGAGTCCCCAACAACTACATAAAGAGATACACCACAACACCCACTCCATAAAGAGAGACGCCACAACACCACTACATAAAGAGAGAACGACGCACAACACCCTACATAAGAGCGACTCCTCAACACCCCTAAACATAAAGAGAAGCTCACAACACCACTACATAAAGAGAGACGCCACAACACTCAATAAAGAGAGACGCCACAACCTACATAAGATACACCACAACACCACTACATAAGAGACAGAACTGCCACAACAACTACTAAAGATAGAACTCCACACACCACTCTACATAAAGAAGAATCCACACCCCCACTACTAAATAGAGACGCCACACCACTACATACAGCGGACGCCACAACACCATACAAACTAGATTACGCCACACCACCACTCCCTAAGATAGACCCACAACACCACTACCTCAAGAGAGACCGCCACACACCACTACATAAAGAGAGACTCCACACAACACCACTACATAAAGAGAGAGACCGCCACAACACTACATAAAGAAGAGCGCCACAAACACCACTACATAAAGAGAGACGCCACACCACATAAAGAGAGACGCCACAACACTACATAAAGAGAGACACCACAACACCACTACATAAAGAGAGACGCCACAACACCACTACATAAAGAGAGACGCCACAACACCACTACATAAAGAGACGCCACAACACCACTACATAAAGAGAGACGCCACAACACCACTACATAAAGAGAGAACGCCACAACACTACATAAAGAGAGACGCCACAACACTACATAAAGAGAGGACACCACAACACCCACTACATAAAGAGAGACGCCACAACACTACATAAAGAGAGACGCCACACCACTACATAAAGAGAGAAGCCACACCACTACATAAAGAGAGACGCCACAACCCCACTACATAAAGAGAGACGCCACAACACCACTACATAAAGAGAGACGCCACAACACCACTACATAAAGAGAGACGCCACAACACTACATAAAGAGAGACACCACAACACTACATAAAAGAGGAACGCCACAACACTACATAAAGAGAGACACACAAACACCACTACATAAAGTAGAGACAAACCAACCACACCACATAAAAGACACCACAACACTACATAAAGGATAGACATCCACAAACCACACACTACATAAAGAGAGACCCCCAACACTACCAAAGAGAGCCATCCACAACACTACATAAGTAGAGAACCAGCATGGTAGCAACACACAACACAGCATGGATCAACACATCATGGACAACCCAACAAACCTAATGCATGGTAGCAACACAGCATGACAACACAGCAGTAGCACACAACAGGACAACACACCTGGTAGTCACACAACATGACACACAGCATGGTAGCAAACACAACAACACAGCATGTACAACACAACATGACAACATCAGCATTGGGTAGCAACACAGCATGACAACACAGCATGGGTAGCAACACAACATGGTAGCAACACACAACACAGCTGGCAGCAACACCACATGACAACACAGCATGGTACAACAACCAACACAGCATGGTAGCACTTACACAACATGACAACACAAGCAGTGTAAGCAACACAGCATGACAACACACAGCATTGTAACAACACAACATGGGTAGCAACACACAACACAGCATGTCATCAACCCACACAACAACACAGCATGGTAGCAACACGCATGACAACAACACATCAGGGTACAACACAGCATGACACCACAGCAGGGTAGCAACCCAACATGAACAACACAGCAATTGTACAACACAACCTGCAACACAGCATGGTAGCCACACACAACACGCATGGACAACACAGCCATGAACACACAGCAGGTAGCAACACAACATGACAACACAGCATGTAGCAACCACAACCCACAGCATGGTACAACCCAACAACACGCATTGTAGCAACACAACACACACAGCATGGTAGCAACACGCATTAACAACACAGCATGGTAAGCAACACAACATGACAACACAGCATGGGTAGCAACACAACAGACAACACAATTCATTGTAGCAACAACCAACCTGGTATCAACCAACACACCGCATGGTAGCAACACAACATGACAACACACATGACACCACAGCATGGTAGCAACACACCAACACAGCATAGCAACACATGGTACAACACAAGCTGCAACAAAACAACACAGCATAGCAACAACATGGTAGCAAACACAGACAACCAGATGACAACACAGCATGGTAGCAACAAAAAACAAACATTAGAAACACAAACAACACACAGCATGGTAGCAACACAAGCATGACAACACAGCATGAAACAAACAGGACAACAAGCATGGAGCACAAAACACAAGCATGGTAGCAACACAAAACACACATAGCAACAACATGGTAGCAACACAACAGAAACACACACATGGTAGCAACACAACATGGTAGCAGCACAAAACATGTACAAACATTATTGGGCAACAGACAAGCAGCACAAAGGGCAGACGGTAAGACAACAATACATCACGTGAAGCAGCCACAACTGTCCAATAGAGTGTCCATGATTGAGTCTTTGAATGAAGAGATGGAGATAGTGCTTTCGGAAAGTATTCAGACCCCTTCAATTTTTCCACATTTTGTTAAGTTACAGCCTTATTCTAAAATGGATAAAATTGTGTTTTTTTCATCAGTCTACACACACAATACCCTGTAATGACAAAGCAAAAGGTTTTTATACATTTTCGCAAATGTATTACAAATAAAAAAACTGAAATATCAAATTTACATAAGTATTCAGACCCTTTACTCTGTACTTTGTTGAAGCACCTTTGGCAGTGATTACAGCATCGTGTCTTCTTGGGTATGACGCTACAAGCTTGGCACACCTGTATTTGGGGAGTTTCTCCCATTCTTCTCTGCGGATCCTCTCAAGCTCTGTCAGGTTGGATGGGGAGTGCCTCCACCAGATCTGTGCCTCGACATGATCTGGTCTTGGAGATCTATGGCCAATTCCTTCGACCTCATGGCTTTGGTTTATGCTCAGTTTTTTTTTTTTTAAATACATTTGCTAAAAATTCTAAAAACCTGCTTTGCTTTGTCATTATGGGGTATTGATGTGTAGATTGATGAGGGGCAAAAAACTATTTAATCCATTTTAGAATAAGGCTGAAATGCAACAAAAATGTGGAAAAAAAGTCAAGGGGTAGGAATACTTTACAAATGCACTATAAAAAAAACAGTCCAGTTTGAGTGTTTTTTTGCAGCTCGTTCCAGTCGCTAGCTGCAGTGAACTGAAAAGAGGAGCGACCCAGGGATGTGTGCGCGCTTTGGGGACCTTTAACAGAATGTGACTGGCAGAACAGGTGTTGTATGTATGGAGGATGAGGGCTGCAGTAGGTATCTCAGATAGCGGGGGAGTGAGGCCTAAGAGGGTTTTTAATAAATAAACTATATTGGGAATAGGGTGCAACCCCTGTCACTGGCCACGGTCAGCTAACTAGCTAGCTAAAGTTAACCATTCTGTGTTTTGGCGTGTTAAAAGGGTTAGGATCCGTGTTATGCGGGGTCCTTGGGACGTCCCCTACCACCAATTGAAGTTGAAATTGTTTATGGTTAAGGCAAAGATTTGTATAACTAAATCTCATTGTTCTATCTGTAGTTAAGTTACGGGGTTTGTAGTTGTCTCCCGAGTGGCGCAGTGGTCTAAGGCACTGCATCGCTGTGCCACTAGAGATCCTGGTTCTGGTAGCCGGCCGCGACCGGGAGACCCATGGGGCGGCGCACAAGTCGTCCAGGGCAGGGGAGGGAATGGCCGGCAGGGGATGTAGCTCAGTTGGTAGAGCATGGCGTTTGCAACACCAGGGTTGTGGGTTCGATTCCCACGGGGGGCCAGTATGAAAAAATAAAATAAAAAGAATGTATGCACTCACTTAACTGTAAGTCGCTCTGGATAAGAGCGTCTGCTAAATGACTAAAAATGTAAAAACGGGTTTAGGGTGTGGACGTCCCAAGGATCCCAGATAGCGCTGACCGTAAAGTTAGCTAGCTTGCAGACTTAGCTGTCTTGGTCTTGTGACACGCGGTCTTGCTGTTTCACTACATTTAGGATATTTCGAGCGAACTTGAGTAAATACCAAAAAAAACGTTGAATTAATGCACAGTTAAAAATTTTGACTTTCACATATTCGAGGAAAAGTTACAAGTTCAACATTGCAAAAGAGGCAAACCCAAAAACCGCACGCTAGTCAAATATGGCTAGCTATTTTATTTGTGAATAGTGTACAAAATGCATATATATATAACAAGGCTAGCTAACGTCAACTAAATAGTTAGTTTAGCTGGGTACCCACCGGGTCGCTCCGCTGTGCAGCTGTCGCCGTTGAAATCTGACGTTTGGTGAACGACGGACAAAGACGTCACTTCAGGTTACTAGGAAGGCAAAGTCCGCGAAATGTACAACCAATCAGTGTACAGAGAGGCGTAGTTCCCCCCGCCCCCCATTTCTCGCTGTTAGCCAATAAAAACACATAACAGAAACATCTGACGTGATCAATGAAACTGATTGACAGTGATCAAAACACCCAGGGATTAAATATTACCTTACTGTACAATATATATTGATTAAAGTGCGAATAAATAGTTGAATTCAACAATACTGTGGTATAATAACGTGCTCTTACTGTACAATTTATTGATTAAAGGTGTAGGCCGTCATTGTAAATAAGAAATGTGTTCTTAACTGACTTGCCTAGTTAAATAAACGGAAAATAGTTGTACTATGAAATAGACATACTACATTATGATACATTCAGAACAGCATTTAAATTGTTTTAGGTGATATGATAGATGTTATAGTACCTTAGGTCCCACCCTATCAAAGACAGACAGTCGTAACAGACCAATAGGATCAGTTATAGTACCTTAGGTCCCACCCTGTCAAAGACAGACAGTCGTAACAGACCAATACATTATCGTCATTTAGCAGACGCTCTTATCCAGAGCGACTTACAGTTAGTGAGTGCATACATTATTTTAATTTTCATACTGGCCCCCCGTGGGAATTGAACCCACAACCCTGGCATTGCAAACGCCATGCTCTACCAACTGAGCTACATCCCTACCGGCCATTCCCTCCCCTACCCTGGACAACGCAGGGCCAATTGTGCGCCGCCCCATGGGTCTCCCGGTCACGGCCGCTACGACAGAGCCAGGATCTCTAGTGGCCCAGCTAGCACTGCGATGCAGTGCCTTAGACCACTGCATCACTCGGGAGACTATATATAGATGTCCTAGCCTACCTCTTTCAGGTAATACATTCAATACAGTATTAGCCTTATATTTAGCTAATTAATGATTGATTAGGCATAATAAGCTTCTAATTTATAGCCTCTGTCTCTTGCGCAATACGCACTCACCTGTGCTCCGTTGGCCTTTTCTCCTTAAGAAACGCTCCTTAGCTCTTGGAGTCAGCATGCAGGAAAAGCTATGACTAGAATAGCTTGCTGGGCATTATATATTTTTGTAGCGTTTCTTACACCAATAGACTATTGGAAGAGGGACGCGAGCTGTTGTTTGCTGAATGTTAAATGCAGCAGACCAATAGAACTCACGGGGTAGTTTGAAAGAAGAGCGAACGCGTGATGGCGGTAGGCTACAGCAGTTATTTATTCAGACCCAGAACTATTTCATCTCCGTGAAGAGAAGCGAAAGCCTTCTGCGTCTAATTCTAGTCCTATATTATTCAAGGATGTCATTAGAATGATGAAGATAAGGACAACTACACTTATTTCATTTAACTGTTGAAAGCGAGGAAGCAACAATGGAGAGAGAAAGTATTATGAAAGGTATATTATATGCGTCAGCCTACTGATTATACAAATAGGCCCTATTATATTTCAAAATTAAAATCTAGTTCTTTAGCCTATACTTGTAACTTTGTAGGCCTCGTGTGCTGCACCAGAATCACATGTTATCTCACTGCTTTATCATGGTTTGAACGAGGGGCGTAATTCCAGTCCATATAATACAGTATAATACAATACAGTAAAACAATACAGTATAATGCAATACAGTATAATACAATACAGTACAGTAATACAGTATAATACAATACAGTACAGCAATACAGTATAATACAATACAGTATAATACAATACAGTATAATACAATACAGTACAGCAATACAGTATAATACAATACAGTGCAGTAATACAATACAGTACAGTAATACAGTATAATACAATACAGTACAGTAATACAGTATAATACAATACAGTACAATACAATTATTCCTTTAAACATTGAACCGCTGTGGTTCACAACAATTCTGATTTCTAAAGGTGGAAGTTGGGAGAGTTTTTGTTCGGGTGGTTCAGTGAAACAATTTTAGTTTCTGAGGTAGAAGTTTTTGGTGAGGGAGGCCCTGCTCTCTCCTCTCCCAGATGCTTAGCTCATTTCATTCCGATCTCCTCTGCATTTTTGTAGCCATTTGCTACAGCCTGTCAACTATGCCTCTGCCTATCCCTGTTCTCTCGTCTCTGCACAGGCTACACAAACGCCCCACACCGCGTGGCTGCTGCCTCTCTAACCTGGTGGTCCCTGCACGCACCCCTCACCTGGAGTTCCAGGTCTCAGGCAGCCTCTGGAACTGCCGTTCTGCTGCCAACAAAGCTGACTTCATCCCAGCCTATGCCAACCTCCAGTCCCTCGACTTCCTGGCGCTGACGGAAACATGGATTACCACTGAAAACACTGCCACTCCTACTGCTCTCTCCTCGTCTGACCATGTGTTCTTGCATACCCCGAGAGCATCTGGTCAGAGGGGTGGTGGTACAGGAATCCTCATCTCTCCCAAGTGGACATTCTCAATTTTTCCCCTAACCCATCTGTCTATCTCCTCATTTGAATTCCATGCTGTCACAGTCACTAGCCCATTTAAGCTTAATATCCTTGTCATCTATCGCCCTCCAGGTTCCCTTGGAGAGTTCATCAATGAGCTTGACGCCTTGATAAGTTCCTTTCCTGAGGATGGCTCACCCCTCACAGTTTTGGGGGATTTCAACCTCCCTACGTCTACATTTGACTCATTTCTCTCTGCCTCCTTCTTTCCACTCCTCTCCTCTTTTGACCTCACCCTCTCACCGTCCCCCCCTACTCACAAGGCAGGCAATACGCTTGACCTCATCTTCACTAGATGCTGCTCCTCTACTAATCTCACTGCAACTCCCCTCCATGTCTCCGACCACTACTTTGTTTCCTTTTCTCTCTCGCTCTCCTCCCACACTACTCACTCTGCCCCTACACAGATGGTAATGCGCCGCCGCAACCTTCGCTCTCTCTCTCCCACTACTCTCTCCTCTTCCATCCTATCATCTCTTCCCTCTGCTCAATCCTTCTCCCTCCAATCTCCTGATTCTGCCTCCTCAACCCTCCTCTCCTCCCTTTCTGCATCCTTTGACTCTCTGTGTCCCCTATCCTCCCGGCCGGCTCGGTCCTCCCCTCCAGCTCCGTGGCTTGATGACTCATTGCGAGCTCACAGAACTGAGCTCCGGGCAGCGGAGCGGAAATGGAAGAAAACTAAACTCCCTGCCGACCTGGCATCTTTTCACTCCCTCCTCTCTACATTTTCTTCATCTGTTTCTGCTGCTAAGGCCACCTTCTACCACTCTAAATTCCAAGCATCTGCCTCTAACCCTAGGAAGCTCTTTGCCACATTTTCCTCCCTCCTGAATCCCCCCCCCCCCCCCCCCTCCTTTCTCTCTGTGGATGACTTCGTCAACCACTTTGAAAAGAAGGTTGACGACATCCGATCCTCGTTTGTTAAGTCTAATGACACTGCTGGTCCTGCTCACACTGCCCTACCCTATGCTTTGACTTCTTTCTCCCCTCTCTCTCCAGATAAAATCCTGCGACTTGTGACTGCAGGCCGCCCAACAACCTGCCCGCTTGACCCCATCCCCTCCTCCCTTCTCCAGACCATCTCCGGTGACCTTCTCCCCTACCTCACCTCGCTGATCAACTCATCCTTGACCGCTGGCCATGTCCCTTCCGTCTTCAAGAGAGCGAGAGTTGCTCCCCTTCTCAAAAAACCAACACTCGACCCCACTGATGTCAACAACTACAGACCAGTATCCCTTCTTTCTTTTCTTTCCAAAACTATTGAGCGTGCCGTCTTTAGCCAACTCTCTTGCTATCTCTCTCAGAATGACCTTCTTGATCCAAACCAATCAGGTTTCAGGACTGGTCATTCAACTGAGACTGCTCTTCTCTGTGTCACGGAGACTCTCCGCACTGCTAAAGCTAACTCTCTCTCCTCTGCTCTTGTCCTTCTAGACCTGTCTGCTGCCTTTGATACTGTGAACCATCAGATCCTCCTCTCCACCCTCTCCGAGCTGGGCATCTCCGGCGCGGCTCACTCCTGGATTGCGTCCTACCTGACCGGTCGCTCCTACCAAGTGGCGTGGCGAGAAGCTGTCTCCGCACCACGTGCTCTCACCACTGGTGTCCCCCAGGGCTCAGTTCTAGGCCCTCTCCTTTTCTCCCTATACACCAAGTCACTTGGCTCTGTCATATCCTCACACGGCCTCTCCTATCATTGCTACGCTGACGATACACAACTAATCTTCTCCTTTCCCCCTTCTGATAACCAGGTGGCGAATCGCATCTCTGCATGTCTGGCAGACATATCAGTATGGATGACGGATCACCACCTCAAGCTGAACCCTGGCAAGACGGAGCTGCTCTTCCTCCCGGGGAAGGACTGCCCGTTCCATGATCTCGCCATCACGGTTGACAACTCCGTTGTGTCCTCCTCCCAGAGTGCGAAGAGCCTTGGCGTGACCCTGGACAACACCCTGTCGTTCTCTGCTAACATCAAGGCGGTGACCCGCTCCTGCAGGTTCATGCTTTACAACATTCGGAGAGTACGACCCTGCCTTACACAGGAAGCGGCACAGGTCCTAATCCAGGCACTTGTCATCTCCCGTCTGGATTACTGCAACTCGCTGTTGGCTGGCCTCCCTGCATGTGCCATTAAACCCCTACAACTCATCCAGAATGCCGCAGCCCGTCTGGTGTTCAACCTTCCCAAGTTCTCTCACGTCACCCCCCTCCTCCGCACACTCCACTGGCTTCCAGTTGAAGCTCGCATCCGTTACAAGACCATGGTGCTTGCCTTTGGAGCAGCGAGGGGAACGGCACCTCTGTACCTTCGGGCTCTGATCAGTCCCTACACCCAAACGAGGGCATTGCGTTCATCCACCTCTGGCCTGCTGGCTCCCCTTCCTCTGCGGAAGCATAGTTCCCGCTCAGCCCAGTCAAAACTGTTCGCTGCTCTGGCACCCCAATGGTGGAACAAGCTCCCTCACGACGCCAGGACAGCGGAGTCACTCACCACCTTCCGGAGACATTTGAAACCCCACCTCTTTAAGGAATACCTGGGATAGGATAAAGCAATCCTTCTACCCCCCCCCCACACACAGCGGAGTCGCTCACCACCTTCCGGAGACATTTGAAACCCCACCTCTTTAAGGAATACCTGGGATAGGATAAAGTAATCCTTCTACCCCCCCCCCCCACCCCACAGCGGAGTCACTCACCACCTTCCGGAGACATTTGAAACCCCACCTCTTTAAGGAATACCTGGGATAGGATAAAGTAATCCTTCTACCCCCCCCCCCCCCCCCCCCCCCCCCCCCCCCCCTCCACACACAGCGGAGTCGCTCACCACCTTCCGGAGACATTTGTAACCCCACCTCTTTAAGGAATACCTGGGATAGGATAAAGTAATCCTTCTACCCCCCCCCCCCAAACAAAAAAAAAAAAAATCCCACTGGCTATAGGGTGAATGCATCAATTTGTGAGACGCTCTGGTCTAGAGCGTCTGCTAAATGACGTAAATGTGCCCTTGAGCAAGGCACTTAACCCTAATTGCTCCTGTAAGTCGCTCTGGATAAGAGCGTCTGCTAAATGACTAAAATGTAAATGTAATACAGTTCACACTCTAAAAGATTAGCCTACTGGAGCTAGATTCATTTATTTACCTAAGAGAGCATATAGCTAGCTACATCTATGGGCTTTATATAGCTAGCTACATCTATGAGAGAGATGTTGTTAGAGAGACTAGAAGAGATGTTGTTAGAGAGAGTAGAAGAGATGGTGTTAGAGAGAAGAGATGTTGTTAGAGAGACTAGAAGAGATGTTGTTAGAGAGACTAGAAGAGATGTTGTTAGAGACTAGAAGAGATGTTGTTAGAGACTAGAAGAGATGTTGTTAGAGAGACTAGAAGAGATGTTGTTAGAGACTAGAAGAGATGTTGTTAGAGAGACTAGAAGAGATGTTGTTAGAGAGACTAGAAGAGATGTTGTTAGAGAGACTAGAAGAGATGTTGTTAGAGAGACTAGAAGAGATGTTGTTAGAGAGACTAGAAGAGATGTTGTTAGAGAGACTAGAAGTGATGTTGTTAGAGAGACTAGAAGAGATGTTGTTAGAGAGACTAGAAGAGATGTTGTTAGAGACTAGAAGAGATGTTGTTAGAGAGAAGAGATGTTGTTAGAGACTAGAAGAGATGTTGTTAGAGAGACTAGAAGAGATGTTGTTAGAGAGAAGAGATGTTGTTAGAGAGACTGGAAGAGATGTTGTTAGAGAGACTAGAAGAGATGTTGTTAGAGAGACTAGAAGATGTTGTTAGAGACTAGAAGAGATGTTGTTAGAGAGACTAGAAGAGATGTTGTTAGAGAGACTAGAAGAGATGTTGTTAGAGAGACTAGAAGAGATGTTGTTAGAGACTAGAAGAGATGTTGTTAGAGACTAGAAGAGATGTTGTTAGAGAGACTAGAAGAGATGTTGTTAGAGAGACTAGAAGAGATGTTGTTAGAGAGACTAGAAGAGATGTTGTTAGAGAGACTAGAAGAGATGTTGTTAGAGAGACTAGAAGAGATGTTGTTAGAGAGACTAGAAGAGATGTTAGAGAGACTAGATACTTAGAAGAGATGTTGTTAGAGAGACTAGAAGAGATGTTGTTAGAGACTAGAAGATATGTTGTTAGAGAGAGTTAGAAGAGATGTTGTTAGAGAGACTAGAAGAGATGTTGTTAGAGACTAGAAGAGATGTTGTTAGAGAGAGTTAGAAGAGATGTTGTTAGAGAGACTAGAAGAGATGTTGTTAGAGACTAGAAGAGATGTTGTTAGAGAGAGTTAGAAGAGATGTTGTTAGAGAGACTAGAAGAGATGTTGTTAGAGACTAGAAGAGATGTTGTTAGAGAGAGTTAGAAGAGATGTTGTTAGAGACTAGATACTTAGAAGAGATGTTAGCAGTGGTGGAAAAAGTATCCAATTGTCATACTTGTGTAAAAGTAAAGATACCTTAATAGAAAATGACTCAAGTAAAAGTCACCAAATAATATACTACTTGAATAAAAGTCTAAAAGTATTAGGTTTTAAATATACTTAAGTATCAAAAGTAAATTTGATTGCTCAAATATACTTAAGTATCAAAAGTTAAAGTATAAATAATTTCACATTACTTATATTAAGCAAACCAGACGGCACAACGGATAGCCTGGGACACACTCCAACATGCAGACATCATTTACAAACGAAGCATGCGTGTTTAGTGAGTCCGCCAGATCAGATGCACTAGCGATGACCAGGGGTGTTCTCTTGATAAGAGGGATGACCAGGGGTGTTCTCTTGATAAGTGGGATGACCAGGGGTGTTCTCTTGATAAGTGGGATGACCAGGGGTGTTCTCTTGATAAGAGGGATGACCAGGGGTGTTCTCTTGATAAGTGGGATGACCAGGGGTGTTCTCTTGATAAGTGGGATGACCAGGGGTGTTCTCTTGATAAGTGGGATGACCAGGGGTGTTCTCTTGATAAGTGGGATGGCCAGGGGTGTTCTCTTGATAAGTGGGATGACCAGGGGTGTTCTCTTGATAAGTGGGATGACCAGGGGTGTTCTCTTGATAAGTGGGATGACCAGGGGTGTTCTCTTGATAAGAGGGATGACCAGGGGTGTTCTCTTGATAAGAGGGATGACCAGGGATGTTCTCTTGATAAGTGGGATGACCAGGGGTGTTCTCTTGATAAGTGGGATGACCAGGGGTGTTCTCTTGATAAGAGGGATGACCAGGGGTGTTCTCTTGATAAGTGGGATGACCAGGGGTGTTCTCTTGATAAGTGGGATGACCAGGGGTGTTCTCTTGATAAGAGGGATGACCAGGGGTGTTCTCTTGATAAGAGGGATGACCAGGGGTGTTCTCTTGATAAGTGTGTGAACTCCTGTCCTGCTAAGCATTCAAAATGTAACAAGTATTTTAGGGTGTCAGGGAAAGCGTATGTAATAAAAAGTATATTATTTTCTTTAGTAATGTAGTCAAGTAAACATTTTCTAAAATATACATTGTAAAGTACAGTACAGATACCCAAAAAAAACTACTTACACTTGAAGTCGGAAGTTTACATACACTTAGGTTGGAGTCATTAAAACTTGTTTTTCAACCTCTCCATAAATGTCTTGTTAACAAACTATAGTTTTGGCAAGTCGGTTAGGAGATCTACTTTGTGCATCCAACAATTGTTTACAGACAGATTATTTCACTTATAATTCACTGTATCACAATTCCAGTGGGTCAGAAGTTTACATACACTAAGTTGACTGTGCCTTTAAACAGCTTGGAAAATTCCAGAAAATGATGTCATGGCTTTAGAAGCTTCTCATAGGCTAATTGACATCATTTGAGTCAATTGGAGGTGTACCTGTGAATGTATTTCAAGGCCTACCTTCAAACTCAGTGCCTCTTTGCTTGACATCATGGGAAAATCAAAAGAAATCAGCAAAGACCTCAGATTTTTTTTTTGTAGACCTCCACAAGTCTGGTTCATCCTTGGGAGCAATTTCCAAACGCCTGAAGGTACCACGTTCATCTGTACAAACAATAGTACGCAAGTATAAACACCATGGGACCACACAGCCATCATACCACTCAGGAAGGAGACGCATTCTGTCTCCTAGAGATGAACGTACTTTTACTTTAGCCTCCTGAGTGGCGCAGTGGTCTAAGGCACTGAATCGCAGTGCTAACTGTGCCACTAGAGATCCTGGTTCGAATCCAGGCTCTGTCGCAGCCGGCCGCGACCGGGAGACTCATGGGCGGCGCACAATTGGCCCAGCGTCGTCCAGGGTAGGGGAGGGAATGGCCGGCAGGGATGTAGCTCAGTTGATAGAGCATGGCGTTTGCAACACCAGGGTTGTTGGTTCGATTCCCACGGGGGGCCAGTATAAAAATAAATAATGTATTCACTAACTGTAAGTCGCTCTGGATAAGAGCGTCTGCTAAATGACTAAAAATGTAAATGTAAAAAAATGTAAATACCGCTCAGGAAGGAGATGCGTTCTGTCTCCTAGAGATGAACGTACTTTGGTGCGAAAAGTGCAAATCAGTCCCAGAACAACAGCAAAGGACCTTGTGAAGATGCTGGAGGAAACAGGTACAAAAGTATCTATATCCACAGTAAAACGTGTCCTGTATCGACATAACCTGAAAGGCCGCTCAGCAAGGAAGAAGCCACTGCTCCAAAACCGCCATAAAAAAGCCAGACTACGGTTTGCAACTGCACATGGGGACAAAGATCGTACTTTTTGGAGAAATGTCCTCTGGTCTGATGAAACAAAAATAGAACTGTTTGGCCATAATGACCATCGTTATGTTTGGAGGAAAAAGGGGGAGCTTGCAAGCCGAAGAACACCATCCCAACCGTGAAGCACGGGGGTGGCAGCATCATGCTGTGGGGGTGCTTTGCTGCAGGAGGGACTGGTGCACTTCACAAAATAGATGGCATCATGAGGAAGGAAAATTGTGGATATATTGAAGCAACATCTCAAGACATCAGTCAGGAAGTTAAAGCTTGGTCGCAAATGGGTCTTCCAAATGGACAATGACCCCAAGCATACTTCCAAAGTTGTGGCAAAATGGCTTAAGGACAACAAAGTCAAGGTATTGGAGTGGCCATCACAAAGCCCTGACCTCAATCCTATATAAAATGTGTGGGCAGAACTGAAAAAGCGTGTGCGAGCAAGGAGGCCTACAAACCTGACTCAGTTACACCAGCTCTGTCAGGAGGAATGGGCCAAAATTCACCCAACTTATTGTGGGAAGCTTGTGGAAGGCTACCTGAAACGTTAGCCCAAGTTAAACAATTTAAAGGCAATGCTACCAAATACTAATTGCGTGTACGTAAACTTCTGACCCACTGGGAATGTGATGAAAGAAATAAAACCTGAAATAAATCATTCTCTCTACTATTATTCTGACATTTCACGTTCTTAAAATAAAGTGGTGATCCTAACTGACCGAAGACAGGGAATTTGTACTAGGATTAAATGTCAGGAATTGTGAAAAACTGTATTTGGCTAAGGTGTATGTAAACTTCCGACTTCAACTGTAAGTAGTACTTTAAAGTATTTTTACTGAAGTACTTTACACCACAGGTAGCTAGAGCGACTAGAAGAGATGTTGTTAGAGACTAAGAACATATGAAGAGGTTGTTAGAGACTAAGAACATATGAAGAGGTTGTTAGAGACTAAGAACATATGAAGAGGTTGTTAGAGACTAGAGACTAAGAACATATGAAGAGGTTGTTAGAGACTAGAGACTAAGAACATATGAAGAGGTTGTTAGAGACGAGAAATGTAGAATATGTGTTTTTTTTTTAGAGAGAGGATGTTAGGGAGACTTAGAAGAGATGTTGTTAAGGGAGACTCGAAAGTCTGGTTCACGGTCTCAGAACTCATCCAGACACTACTCCCCCCGACGGCAGAGATTTGTCTGGTTCACGGTCTCAGAACTCATCCAGACACTCCCCCGACGGCAGAGATTTGGTCTGGTCCACGGTCTCAGAACTCATCCAGACACTCCCCCGACGGCAGAGATTTGGTCTGGTTCACGGTCTCAGAACTCATCCAGACACTACTCCGACGGCAGAGATTTGGTCTGGTTCACGGTCCCAGAACTCATCCAGACACTCCCCCGACGGCAGAGATTTGGTCTGGTCCACGGTCTCAGAACTCATCCAGACACTCCCCCGACGGCAGAGATTTGGTCTGGTCCACGGTCTCAGAACTCATCCAGACACTCCCCCGACGGCAGAGATTTGGTCTGGTTCACGGTCTCAGAACTCATCCAGACACTCCCCCGACGGCAGAGATTTGTCTGGTCCACGGTCCGTTGAGGCTGCCATGCCATGCGAATTCAAATTTTCCTCTTGGGCTCACGGTCAAGAATTTTGGTTTATCCCACGGGAGACCGTAGTTCAGATCTCGCCCGTGACACACACACACACAAAGACAGCATTATTTATTTAACAAGAGTTTTATTAAAATTATAAGGTACAAATAAAACAAGAATCATCAGGTTCAAAGCAATGACATGTTTCAACAGCAAAAAGCTCCCAACACCCCCCCCCCGGCCCTCTTCATTGTAAATGAGGTACAATAGCACTTTATAAATGACCACCACGTGTACTAAACAGCTGGAATGGTAAGAATAACCCACGGCCAATCACAAACCCACCCCTACCCCCCCGATAGGGAGTAGGGGATAGAGGTGCAGGGGTGTATTTGAGATCAGACGCCTCTCCAGGGTAGCGAAGCACAAAGGTGGAGTAGATGAGCCCTGATGTCCCGTAGAAAAAGACCTGACAAGACGATCCAGAGCAAAAAACAGCCAGGTGATCTAGACCTGACTAGACGATCCAGAGTAGAATAGCCAGGTGATCCTGACGATTCAGCCGGAGCAGCCTCGGCAGCCACAGTGGGTACACTCGATTATCCTCCCCTGTAGAGAGACAGACAGGCAGGGGTTAACAGACTTGGGGGGGAGGAGAAACAGAAGGGTTAACAGACATGTTGCAGTACTATCGTGTTCCATGTTGCAGTACTATCGTGTTCCATGTTGCAGTACTATCGTGTCGCAGTACTATCGTGTTCCATGTTGCAGTACTATCGTGTTGCAGTACTATCGTGTCGCAGTACTATCGTGTTCTGTGTCGCAGTACTATCGTGTTGCAGTACTATCGTGTCGCAGTACTATCGTGTTCCGTGTCGCAGTACTATCGTGTCGCAGTACTATCGTGTTCCGTGTTGCAGTACTATCGTGTTGCAGTACTATCGTGTTGCAGTACTATCGTGTTCCGTGTCGCAGTACTATCGTGTCGCAGTACTATCGTGTTCCGTGTTGCAGTACTATCGTGTTGCAGTACTATCGTGTCGCAGTACTATCGTGTTCCATGTTGCAGTACTATCGTGTCGCAGTACTATCGTGTTCCGTGTCGCAGTACTATCGTGTTGCAGTACTATCGTGTTCCGTGTTGCAGTACTATCGTGTCGCAGTACTATCGTGTTCCGTGTCGCAGTACTATCGTGTTGCAGTACTATCGTGTCGCAGTACTATCGTGTTCCGTGTCGCAGTACTATCGTGTCGCAGTACTATCATGTTCCATGTCGCAGTACTATCGTGTCGCAGTACTATCGTGTCGCAGTACTATCGTGTCGCAGTACTATCGTGTTCCGTGTCGCAGTACTATCGTGTCGCAGTACTATCGTGTTCCATGTCGCAGTACTATCGTGTCGCAGTACTATCGTGTTCCATGTCGCAGTACTATCGTGTCGCAGTACTATCGTGTCGCAGTACTATCGTGTCGCAGTACTATCGTGTTCCGTGTCGCAGTACTATCGTGTCGCAGTACTATCGTGTTCCGTGTCGCAGTACTATCGTGTCGCAGTACTATCGTGTTCCGTGTCGCAGTACTATCGTGTCGCAGTACTATCGTGTTCCGTGTCGCAGTACTATCGTGTCACTGTACTATCGTGTCGCAGTACTATCGTGTCGCAGTACTAGTGTGATGCAGTACTAGTGTGTTGCAGTACTAGAGTGTCGCAGTACTAGAGTGTCGCAGTACTAGAGTGTCGCAGTACTAGTGTGATGCAGTACTAGTGTGTCGCAGTACTATCGTGTTCCGTGTCGCAGTACTATCGTGTCGCAGTACTATCGTGTTCCATGTCGCAGTACTATCGTGTCGCAGTACTATCGTGTTCCGTGTCGCAGTACTATCGTGTTGCAGTACTATCGTGTTCCATGTCGCAGTACTATCGTGTCGCAGTACTATCGTGTTCCGTGTCGCAGTACTATCGTGTCGCAGTACTATCGTGTCGCAGTACTAGTGTGTTGCAGTACTAGTGTGTTGCAGTACTAGTGTGTTGCAGTACTAGTGTGTCGCAGTACTATCGTGTTCCGTGTCGCAGTACTATCGTGTTCCATGTCGCAGTACTATCGTGTCGCAGTACTATCGTGTTCCGTGTCGCAGTACTATCGTGTCGCAGTACTATCGTGTTCCGTGTCGCAGTACTATCGTGTCGCAGTACTATCGTGTCGCAGTACTACAGTGTCGCAGTACTAGTGTGTTGCAGTACTAGTGTGTTGCAGTACTAGTGTGATGCAGTACTAGTGTGTCGCAGTACTAGAGTGTTGCAGTACTAGTGTGATGCAGTACTAGTGTGTTGCAGTACTAGAGTGTCGCAGTACTAGTGTGTTGCAGTACTAGAGTGTCGCAGTACTAGAGTGTCGCAGTACTAGTGTGTCGCAGTACTAGAGTGTCGCAGTACTAGTGTGTTGCAGTACTAGAGTGTCGCAGTACTAGTGTGATGCAGTACTAGAGTGTCGCAGTACTAGTGTGATGCAGTACTAGTGTGATGCAGTCCTAGTGTGTTGCAGTACTAGAGTGTCGCAGTCCTAGTGTGTTGCAGTCCTAGTGTGTTGCAGTCCTAGTGTGTTGCAGTACTAGTGTGTTGCAGTCCTAGTGTGTTGCAGTACTAGTGTGTTGCAGTCCTAGTGTGTTGCAGTACTAGAGTGTTGCAGTCCTAGTGTGTTGCAGTCCTAGTGTGTTGCAGTACTAGAGTGTTGCAGTACTAGAGTGTTGCAGTACTAGAGTGTTGCAGTACTAGTGTGTTGCAGTCCTAGTGTGTTGCAGTCCTAGTGTGTTGCAGTACTAGAGTGTTGCAGTACTAGAGTGTTGCAGTACTAGAGTGTTGCAGTACTAGTGTGTTGCAGTACTAGAGTGTTGCAGTACTAGAGTGTTGCAGTACTAGAGTGTTGCAGTACTAGAGTGTTGCAGTACTAGTGTGTTGCAGTCCTAGTGTGTTGCAGTCCTAGTGTGTTGCAGTACTAGTGTGTTGCAGTACTAGTGTGTTGCAGTACTAGTGTGTTGCAGTACTAGTGTGTTGCAGTCCTAGAGTGTTGCAGTACTAGTGTGTTGCAGTACTAGTGTGTTGCAGTCCTAGTGTGTTGCAGTACTAGAGTGTTGCAGTACTAGAGTGTTGCAGTACTAGAGTGTTGCAGTCCTAGAGTGTTGCAGTCCTAGTGTGTCGCAGTACTAGTGTGTCGCAGTACTAGTGTGTTGCAGTACTAGTGTGTTGCAGTACTAGTGTGTTGCAGTACTAGTGTGTTGCAGTCCTAGAGTGTTGCAGTACTAGAGTGTTGCAGTACTAGAGTGTTGCAGTACTAGAGTGTTGCAGTCCTCACCACTTCCAGTTTGCTCTTGGGGACTCTACAGATGCAGTTAGTTCCAAAGTTGGTGTCTCGTGTCTGGATGCAGCGGAGGCAGCACAGGTTCTCATATCCCTGCTTCTTCCACTTCGCTATCAGGTTCTTATCAGCATAACTCTCCTTTATACAGTAGTCATACAGCTCTACACACACACAGAGAAAGAGCATTATACTTCACCCAAAATAACCCAACCTAACATTAAACCCTGTCTTGGAGGTTCCTACTGCATATACACACCCACACACAAACACACACAGAGAAAGAGCATTATACCTCATCTAAAATAACCCAACCTTTAACATTAAACCCTGTCTTGGAGGTTCCTACTGCATATACACACACACAGAGAAAGAGCATTATACCTCATCTAAAATAACCCAAACTAACATTAACCCTGTCTTGGAGGTTACTACTGCACCTCTGCTGATGGCCTTCCTCTTGTAGAACAGGTCGAAGATATATCGGCTCCGCTGATGATGCAGTCTGAATATCGGCCACAGGGACTCCACCTTCCGCTTTCCCTCGTGAGGCTCCGTCTCGGCTGGAAGGAGACAGTCGCAGCTCGTCATAAACACAATACAAAACAGGAATAATCCAAGATTCACATTCATACATCAACTTTATATTGTAGCTAGCTAAGTAGCTACTAGTTGGCGGGTTGATTACCCTAAACTAGCTAAACTGAACAACAATAATAAACACGGCATGTAAAAGTGTTGGTCCCATGTTTCATGAGCTGAAATAAAATATTTAAAAAAAGGCCAGAAATGTTCCATACACACAAAAAGCTTATTTCTCTCAAATGTTGTGCACAAATTTGTTTACATCCCTGTTAGTGAGCATTTCTCCTTTGCCAAGATAATCCATCCACCTGACAGGTGTAGCATATCAAGAAGCTGATTAAACAGCACTATCATTACACAGGTGCACCTCGTGCTGGGGACAATAAAAGACCACTAAAAATGTGCAGTTTTGTCAAACACAATGCCACAGATGTCTCTAGTTTTGAGGGAGCGTGCAATTTGCATGCTGACTGCAGGACTGTCCACCAGAGCTGTTGACAGAGAATTTAATGTTAATTTCTCTACCATAAGCGGCCTCCGTCGTTTTAGAGAATTTGGCATTATGTCCAACCAGCTTCACAACCGCAAACCATGTATAACCACACCAGCCCAGGTCCTCCACATCCGGCTTCTTCACATGCAGGATCGTCTGAGACCAGCCACCCGGAGAGGTGATGAAACTGTGGGTTTGCACAACCGAAGAATTTCTGCCCAACCTGTCAGAAACAGTCTCAGGGAAGCTCATCTGCGTGCTCGTCGTCCTCACCAGGGTCTTGACCTGACTGAAGTTCAGCGTCGTAACCGACTTCAGTGGGCAAACGCTCACCTTCAATGGACACTGACATGCTGGAGAAGTGTACTCTTCATGGATGAATCCCGGTTTCAACTGTTCCGGGCAGATGGCGTCGTGTGGGCGAGCGGTTTGCTGATGTCAACGTTGTGAACAGAGTGCCCCATGGTGGCAGTGGGGTTATGGTATGGGCAGGCATAAGCTATGGACAACGGACACAATTGCATTTTATCAATGGTAATTTGAATGCACAGAGATACCGTGATGAGATCCTGAAGCCCATTGTCGTGCCATTCATCCGCCGCCATCACCTCATGTTTCAGCCTGATAATGGACGGCCCCATGTCGCAAGGATCTGTACACAATTCCTGGAAGCTGAAAATGTCCCAGTTCTTCTATGGCCTGCATACTCACCAGACATGTCACCCATTGAGCATGTTCGGGATGCTTGGATCGACTTGTACGACAGCGTGTTCCAGTTCCCGTCAATATTTAGCACAGCCATTGAAGAGGAGTGGGACAACATTCCAAAGGCCACAATCAACAGCCTGATCAACTCTACGTGAAGGAGATGTATCGTACTGCATGAGGCAAATCACCAGATACTGACTGGTTTTCTGATTCACAGCTGTAACATTTAAGGTATCTGTGACCAACAGATTCATATCTGTATTCCCAGTCATGTGTAATCCACCGATTGGGGCCTGATTGATTTATTTCAATTGAAGGATTTCCTTATATGAACTCTAACTCAGTAAAATCTTTGAAATTGTTGCATGTTGCGTTTATATTTTTTGTTCAGTGTAGTTACTTAGAAGCTAGCTATCTAACGTCAACATTTTGGCCTTGATTTTCGAGGTATCTGAACAATAACACACAATACAAAAAAGATAACATACAGACAAGGGACATAAACTTAACGCAAACAGGGGTAGACATCTGGCTGTACGCGCAGCCTCATTCGGTATGGAGAAGTTAGTTAGTCACAGCTCGTCATACAATAAAACAGGAATGATCCAAGTCAGATTCACACAACAGATTGGTAATATAGCTAACATCATAAGTACTGGTTGAATACCCTAGCTAACTAATGTCAACATTGTGTGGGCAAGGATGTTAGCGGAGCCTCGTTTGGTACGGGCGGAGTTAGCTAGCTAGGTGGCTAGCTAAATTACCTTCTCTCATCTTTTGGTCTAGTTCGTCCAAGGTCGGTTCAATCAACTCCCAGCCATCCGGAGGTGGCTTCCTGCTCCTCTTCACTTTCGGCATTGCGTTTAATCAAATTGATTATAAACAACCACAAAAAAGACAACAAACCCTATTCCCCGTCCTATGTTTGTGTGTTGATTTCGTAGGCCTGCTCACGGTCGCTTCTTATTGACGTCACAGACATGGAGGGGTCTTTCGACTCAGCTCAATCGTCGCATGAGATATACGTCACTCAATTCCATTCAATGGGGCTTTTGCCGCGTTCAAAACAACTGGGAACTCGGAGATCTCCGACTTCAGAACGTTCAAAACAACTGGGAACTCGGAGAAAAAAAACGAGCTCCGACTGGGAAAAATCGATTTGAACGGTCATCCAACTCGGGAAATCGGGCCTCTTTCTAGAGCTCCGACTTTCCGACCTGAAGATCACTGATGCCATGATTTGACCTGTATTTTTCCGAGTTCCCAGTTGATTGGAACATGGCATTTATTGGCATGGGAAACGCCTTCTTCTCACATAAAAACATGTATCCGATTAATTTGCCACATTTGATGTGTCAATTGCCTATGGATAAAGTGTTTGTTATTAAAGAAGTGAAACAATTAACTGACACAGTTACGCACCTTCAAACTTTGTGCTGAAACGGAATTAGATGTGTTGCTCTCAGTGGTTTTATAGCGCATCAGGTTAGTTACCTGAATCAAACGATTTAGGCCCACTCTGTTTTTTCAATTCATGATATATGATTCACTGACGTTCTCCATTAAAAAATGTTTTACACACCCACATATATTTTTATAATGAAAAAAAAGTATAGAAAAATAAATGTCATTGTTTTCTGACAGGCAATTTGGCGGCCGACTAAGTGCTGTAGAAAGGAGACGGGGCTGTTTCTAGGTGGCGGTAATTCTCCCTGTCTATCTTGTAGCTCCATACGCTGGTTACGCCAGGTAGTGGCGGTACACCAACACAAATGTTGCACACATGCACTGAATCGTTCTGATAAAATCCCGTACTGCTAAAGGAGTAAAAGATAGAAGACCCACTGAAGAAGAAGAATGTGTCTGTTTCTGCTGTCTGGGTTTTGAGAGCGAAGACAAATTGGACCAGGTGACTTATCCTTGTGCGGAGGAAGACTCACGGTCAAGTGCACGCGAAATAAGTTTTGGGACTGCAAAAAGGGAAAACATCTCGACAAACGTCGTAGCGATGCCAGAGTCCCCTGGTGCAAACCAGGAATACGGTGGAAGTAAAGTTAGACAAATATTCAGTTGGAAAGCCTCATAAATGGCGTCCCTTTATTTTACTAGGCAAGTCAGTTAAGAACAAATTCTTATTTACAATGACAGGCCTACACCGGCCAAACCCGGACGACGTTGGGCCAATTGTGCCCCGCCCTATGGGACTCCAAATCACTGCCGGTTGTGATACAGCCTGGAATCGAACCAGGGGGTCTGTAGTGACGCCTCAAGCACTGAGATGCAGTGCCTTAGACCGCTGCGCCACTCGGTCTGTAGTGACGCCTCAAGCACTGAGATGCAGTGCCTTAGACCGCTGCTCCACTCGGTCTGTAGTGACGCCTCAAGCACTGAGATGCAGTGCCTTAGACCGCTGCTCCACTCGGGAGCTTTGCCCATGACAGTCTACAATCCAAGGTTACTCCAAGCAGTTTAGTCTCCTCAACTTGCTCAATTTCCACATTATTCATTACGAGATGTAGTTGAGGTTTAGGGTTTACTCAAAGCCAGTGGCATGTCGTTTAGTAAAGACTGAAAAAAGTAAGGGGCCTAGACAGCTGCCCTGGGGAATTCCTGATTCTACCTGGATTATGTTGGAGAGGCTTCCATTAAAGAACACCCTCTGTGTTCTGTTAGACAGGTAACTCTTTATCCACAATTATAGCAGGGGATGTAAAGCCATAACACATACGTTTTTCCATCAACAGACTATGTGTCACGTCTCCTCCCGTTGCTCCCCTCCGGCGCTCTGATTCGCCGGTCTACTGAGCCACCGGTTCTGAGCGCACCACCTTCGGCAAACACCGGAATGGAAACCCAACGCACCCTAATCACCTCCAGCGCACCTGCACCTCATCACCACCCCTATTTAGCCCTGGACTGTTCTGGATTGTGTTGTGTGTGATTGTTTAGCTTCGTGTCCTTTACTCTCTCTTTGTTGTTCTCTTTCTCATTATTAAGTAAACCTTGACCTTGTTAATTCCTGCGTCTGCCTCTACGTATATCAGTACTCATCACACTATGATCGATAATGTCAAAAGCCGCACTGAAGTCTTAACAAAACAGCCCCCACAATATTTTTTTATCATCAATTTCTCTCAGCCAATCATCAGTCATTTGTGTAAGTGCTGTGCTTGTTGAATGTTCCTTCCCTATAAGCGTGCTGAAAGTCTGTTGTCAATTTGTTTACTGTAAAATAGCATTGTATCTGGTCAAACACCATTTTTTCCAAAAGTTTAATAAGGGTTGGTAACAGGCTGATTGGTCGGCTATTTGAGCCGACCAATCAGCCTGTAGAAGACAAGAGAGGACTTAGAGGAGAGGAGGATTTCAGCGTAGAAGACAAATCAAATCCTAATTTTATTTGTCATATGTGCCGAATACAACAGCAATGCAGTTAAGAAAAATAAGAGTTAAGAAAATATTTACTAAATTAAATAAAAAGTAACACAATAACGAGGCTATATACAGGGGTACAGGTCCTGAGTCAATGTGTGGGGGTACAGATTAGTCAAGGTAATATGTACATTTACATTTACGTCATTTAGCAGACGCTCTTATCCAGAGCGACTTACAAATTGGTGCATTCACCTTATGATAGCCAGTGGGACAACCACTTTACCATTTATTTATTTTTGTTTCATTTTTTATATATTTTATTTATTTCATTTTTAAATTTTAATATTAGTATTATTTATATTTTTTATTTTTAAATATATTTAAAAATATATATATTTTTGTGGGGGTGGGGTAGGGGGGTGGGATAGAAGGATACATGTAGGTAGGGGTAAAGTGACTATGCAAGATATAAACAGTGAGTAGCAGCAGTGAAAAAAAAAAGGGGGGGGGGGGGGGGGGTCAATGCAAATAGTCCGGGTGGCCATTTGATTAACAATAATCTTATTTTTTTGAACTGTCCAGCAGTCTTATGGCTTGGGTTGGTAGAAGCTGTTAAGAAGCCTTTTGGACCTAGACTTGGCGCTCCGGTACCGCTTGCCGTGCGGTAGCAGAGAGAACAGTCTATGACTTGGGTGGCTGGAGTCTTTGACAATTTTTAGGGCCGCCTTCTGACACCGCCTGGTATAGAGGTCCTGGATGGCAGGGATCTCGGCCCCAGTGATGTACTGGGTCGTACGGAGAGGAGGATTTCAGTCTAGAAGAGAGAGAGGAGTTGGAGGAGAGGAGGATCCATCCCTGAGAGAGTAGGTAGTGATTTGACTTGATAAAGGACATTTAAAACACACAGCCATGTTCTCTCTGTCATCAAGTGTTCTCTGACATACATTCACTAAAGTTCTAAACCCTGGCAATAGGAACTTTCCTAACTTTCGAATTAAGTTAAAAAAAAAAAAGATCCCTTCCCGGGTGAAACGGGATACCCCAGGGTGCAAATCAAGCGTACCCTGGAACTAGGCCGGTTAACAGATACCGCAGTATGTTGAGCTGTCCTTTTCTTCTGAGTGATGAAGGCCTGGCTGGCTTGTGGGTAAAATAGTCAAAAGAACATTAAAAACATTTTTAATTGTAAGAGAGTCCTGCCTATTGATCTTTTCCGTGGAGCCAGCGCAAGATAAGGGTAGAAAAACGTACCTCAATGCAGGGACGGGACATGCCACTGCACACCATATGTTACCTTTATCCACACTGCTCCATTGAGAAGATTGAAATACTGCTAATTTTCCCGGAAAACTGCCCTTTTCGTCCTCGTGCTAGCTAGCAGTATTCACAGCAGCCATTATGGATGTTGTGTTGAACAACAAAAGAGCTGATACTGCCTTTTCAAAATGGCTGCGGTGGCTACTTGCTAGCTAACATGAGGACGAAAAGGGCAGTTTTCCTGGAAAACGAGCAGTGTGAATAATGGTAACATTTGGAGTATGGTGGCATATCCCATTGAGTTACCTTTTTCCAACCCATATCTCAAGCCCGCTCCATGGTGTCTTAATGTAACCAATGATTGCATTCTGACCCCAGTGCAGCTCTGTGTAAACAAGCATAATGGTAGGGTCGGCATCTTCTGGCAAGTTCAAATCCAGACACTCTCATAGATCGATGATGGTCCTCTGTAGCTCAATTGGTAGAGCATGGCGCTTGTAACGCCAGGGTAGTGGGTTCGATTCCCGGGACCACCCATACGTAAAAATGTATGCACGCATGACTGTAAGTCGCTTTGGATAAAAGCGTCTGCTAAATGGCATATTATCATTATTATATTATTATCGATTACTCGGGCTTTTAACCCCAGGTCAAAGGTTGGGGTTCAACCAGCGCGCGTTCTGGAGGCAGGAGAAACAAGATGGCAGATCAACAAGACAAACTGACTTGTCTTTAGTTAACGAACTTTTCCACAGTTGATTTTCTACACATTCAAATATACAGTCAGCTAGCCAAGCAATCTAGCGCCCACGCCTCTTAATCGTTGATTTATTAGCTACCTAGCTAGATTTCCGCAGGTTAGCTGATCGCCAACTGCCGTTAAGACTGCTAGCTAAGCTAAGCTAAGCTAGGCTAGCTAGCTTGTTTCTGTCTGGTCGGAGTGTAGTGAGACCGCCAACATGCAGGACCTGATAGCCACCGTGGACCACATCAAGTTCGACCTAGAGATAGCTGTGGAGCAGCAACTGGGGGCGCAGCCTCTCCCCTTCCCCGGGATGGACAGTAAGTAGCCGCTACTTACTAGCCAGTTAGCGAACGATAGCTAGGTATTGTAGTTTTAGCAAGGTAGCTAAGCTAACTTGGCTAGTTAGTTTAGCTAGCTAGCTAACTTCTAAACTGATTTCATAGTTGGGTGTTTTTTTTTTTGCAGAGTCCGGGGCTGCGGTGTATTAGGGCTATGTATTGTATTGTATTGTATTGTAACTCCTTGCCCTGTGGTTATGCAGAGTCCGGGGCTGCGGTGTATTAGGGCTATGTATTGTTTTGTATTGTATTGTAACTCCTTGCCCTGTGGTTATGCAGAGTCCGGGGCTGCGGTGTATTAGGGCTATGTATTGTTTTGTATTGTATTGTAACTCCTTGCCCTGTGGTTATGCAGAGTCCGGGGCTGCGGTGTATTAGGGCTATGTATTGTATTGTATTGTATTGTAACTCCTTGCCCTGTGGTTGTCCAGAGTCCGGGGCTGCGGTGTATTAGGGCTATGTATTGTTTTGTATTGTATTGTAACTCCTTGCCCTGTGGTTATGCAGAGTCCGGGGCTGCGGTGTATTAGGGCTATGTATTGTATTGTATTGTATTGTAACTCCTTGCCCTGTGGTTATGCAGAGTCCGGGGCTGCGGTGTATTAGGGCTATGTATTGTATTGTATTGTATTGTATTGTAACTCCTTGCCCTGTGGTTGTGTTTGTGCAGAGTCCGGGGCTGCGGTGTATTAGGGCTATGTATTGTATTGTATTGTATTGTAACTCCTTGCCCTGTGTTTGTGCAGAGTCCGGGGCTGCGGTGTATTAGGGCTATGTATTGTATTGTATTGTATTGTAACTCCTTGCCCTGTGGTTGTGCAGAGTCCGGGGCTGCGGTGTATTAGGGCTATGTATTGTATTGTATTGTATTGTAACTCCTTGCCCTGTGGTTGTGCAGAGTCCGGGGCTGCGGTGTATTAGGGCTATGTATTGTATTGTATTGTATTGTATTGTATTGTAACTCCTTGCCCTGTGGTTGTGTTGTGCAGAGTCCGGGGCTGCGGTGTATTAGGGCTATGTATTGTATTGTATTGTATTGTAACTCCTTGCCCTGTGGTTTGTGCAGAGTCCGGGGCTGCGGTGTATTAGGGCTATGTATTGTATTGTATTGTATTGTAACTCCTTGCCCTGTGGTTGTGCAGAGTCCGGGGCTGCGGTGTATTAGGGCTATGTATTGTATTGTATTGTATTGTAACTCCTTGCCCTGTGGTTGTCCAGAGTCCGGGGCTGCGGTGTATTAGGGCTATGTATTGGTTTGTATTGTATTGTAACTCCTTGCCCTGTGGTTGTGTAGAGTCCGGGGCTGCGGTGTATTAGGGCTATGTATTGTTTTGTATTGTATTGTAACTCCTTGCCCTGTGGTTGTGCAGAGTCCGGGGCTGCGGTGTATTAGGGCTATGTATTGTATTGTATTGTATTGTATTGTAACTCCTTGCCCTGTGGTTGTGCAGAGTCCGGGGCTGCGGTGTATTAGGGCTATGTATTGTATTGTATTGTATTGTAACTCCTTGCCCTGTGGTTGTCCAGAGTCCGGGGCTGCGGTGTATTAGGGCTATGTATTGGTTTGTATTGTATTGTAACTCCTTGCCCTGTGGTTGTGCAGAGTCCGGGCTGCGGTGTATTAGGGCTATGTATTGTTTTGTATTGTATTGTAACTCCTGCCCTGTGGTTGTGCAGAGTCCGGGGCTGCGGTGTATTAGGGCTATGTATTGTATTGTATTGTATTGTAACTCCTTGCCCTGTGGTTGTCCAGAGTCCGGGGCTGCGGTGTATTAGGGCTATGTATTGGTTTTGTATTGTATTGTAACTCCTTGCCCTGTGGTTGTGCAGAGTCCGGGGCTGCGGTGGTATTAGGCTATGTATTGGTTTGTATTGTAAACTCCTTGCCCTGTGGTTGTCCAGAGTCCGGGGCCGCGGTGTATTAGGGCTATGTATTGGTTTGTATTGTATTGTAACTCCTTGCCCTGTGGTTGTGCAGAGTCCGGGGCTGCGGTGTATTAGGGCTATGTATTGGTTTGTATTGTATTGTAACTCCTTGCCCTGTGGTTGTCCAGAGTCCGGGCTGCGGTGTATTAGGGCTATGTATTGGTTTGTATTGTATTGTAACTCCTTGCCCTGTGGTTGTGCAGAGTCCGGGGCTGCGGTGTATTAGGGCTATGTATTGGTTTGTATTGTATTGTAACTCCTTGCCCCTGTGGTTGTGGTTGTGCAGAGTCCGGGGCTGCGGTGTATTAGGGCTATGTATTGGTTTGTATTGTAACTCCTTGCCCTGTGGTTGTCCGGGGCCGCGGTGTATTAGGGCTATGTATTGGTTTGTATTGTATTGTAACTCCTTGCCCCTGTGGTTGTGGTTGTGCAGAGTCCGGGGCTGCGGTGTATTAGGGCTATGTATTGGTTTGTATTGTAACTCCTTGCCCTGTGGTTGTCCAGAGTCCGGGGCCGCGGTGTATTAGGGCTATGTATTGGTTTGTATTGTATTGTAACTCCTTGCCCCTGTGGTTGTGGTTGTGCAGAGTCCGGGGCTGCGGTGTATTAGGGCTATGTATTGTATTGTATTGTAACTCCTTGCCCTGTGGTTGTGGTTGTGCAGAGTCCGGGGCCGCGGTGTATTAGGGCTATGTATTGGTTTGTATTGTATTGTATTGTAACTCCTTGCCCTGTGGTTGTGTAGAGTCCGGGGCTGCGGTGTATTAGGGCTATGTATTGTTTTGTATTGTATTGTAACTCCTTGCCCTGTGGTTATGCAGAGTCCGGGGCTGCGGTGTATTAGGGCTATGTATTGTATTGTATTGTATTGTAACTCCTTGCCCTGTGGTTGTGGTTGTGCAGAGTCCAGGGCTGCGGTGTATTAGGGCTATGTATTGTATTGTATTGTATTGTAACTCCTTGCCCTGTGGTTGTGGTTATGCAGAGTCCGGGGCTGCGGTGTATTAGGGCTATGTATTGTTTTGTATTGTATTGTATTGTAACTCCTTGCCCTGTGGTTGTGCAGAGTCCGGGGCTGCGGTGTGTGAGTTCTTCATGAGAGCAGCCTGTCTCAAAGGTAAGAGTATCACCGGGGATGAGTTCTCTGTATGTGACTGCTACAGCCTCCTACACAAGTGTGTGTGTTATACTGACCAGTGTGTGTGTGTAATTAATATATATACACGTGTATATATATATATATATATAGATATATATATATATAGATATATATAGATATAGATATCTATATATATATATATATATATATATAGATATATATAGATATATATATATACACGTATATACACATATATATAGATATATATATATACACACACTGAGTCAGTCTATAATATATATACACACTGGGTCCGTCATATATATATATATATATATATATATATATATATTACACACACACACACAGTTGAAGTTGGAAGTTTACATACAGCTTAGCCAAATACATTTAAACTCAGTTTTTCACTATTCCTGACATTTAATCCTAGTAAAAAATTCCCTGTCTTAGGTCAGTTATGATCACCCCTTTATTTTAGGAATGTGAAATGTCAGAATAATAGTAGAGAGAATGATTTATTTCAGCTTTTATTTCTTTCATCACATTCCCAGTGGGTCAAACGTTTACATACACTCAATTAGTATTTGGTAGCATTGCCTTTTAAATTGTTTAACTTGGGTCAAACGTTTCGGGTAGCTTTCCACAAGCTTCCCACAATAAGTTGGGTGGATTTTGGCCCATTCCTCCTGACAGAGCTGGTGTAACTGAGTCAGGTTTGTAGGCCTCCTTGCTCGCACACGCTTTTTCAGTTCTGCCCACCATTTTTCTATAGGATTGAGGTCAGGGCTTTGTGATGGCCACTCCAATACCTTGACTTTGTTGTCCTTAAGCCATTTTGCCACAACTTTGGAAGTATGCTTGGGGTCATTGTCCATTTGGAAGACCCATTTGTGACCAAGCTTTAACTTCCTGACTGATGTCTTGAGATGTTGCTTCAATATATCCACAATTTTCCTTCCTCATGATGCCGTCTATTTTGTGAAGTGCACCAGTCCCTCCTGCAGCAAAGCACCCCCACAGCATGATGCTGCCACCCCAGTGCTTCACGGTTGGGATGGTGTTCTTCGGCTTGCAAGCTCCCCCTTATTCCTCCAAACATAACGATGGTCATTATGGCCAAACAGTTCTATTTTTGTTTCATCAGACCAGAGGACATTTCTCAAAAAAGTACGATCTTTGTCCCCGTGTGCAGTTGCAAACTGTAGTCTGGCTTTTTTATGGTGGTTTTGGAGCAGAGTTTTCTTCCTTGCTGAGCGGCCTTTCAGGTTATGTCAATATAGGACTCGTTTTACTGTGGATATAGATACTTTTGTACCTGTTTCCTCCAGCATCTTCACAAGGTCCTTTGCTGTTGTTCTGGGATTGATTTGCACTTTTCGCACCAAAGTACGTTCATCTCTTGGAGACAGAACGCATCTCCTTCCTGAGCGGTATGACGGCTGCGTGGTCCCATGGTATTTATACTTGCGTACTATTGTTTGTACAGATGAACGTGGTACCTTCAGGCATTTGGAAATTGCTCCCAAGGATGAACCAGACTTGTGGAGGTCTACAATTTATTTTCTGAGGTCTTGGCTGATTTCTTTTGATTTTCCCATGATGTCAAGCAAAGAGGCACTGAGTTTGAAGGTAGACCTTGAAATACATCCACAGGTACACCTGCAATTGACTCAAATGATGTCAATTAGCCTATCAGAAGCTTCTAAAGCCATGACATCATTTTCTGGAATTTTCCAAGCTGTTTAAAAAGGCACAGTCAACTTAGTGTATGTAAACTTCTGACCCCACTGGAATTGTGATACAGTGAATTATAAGTGAAATAATCTGTCTGTAAACAATTGTTGGAAAAATTACTTGTGCCGTGCACAAAGTAGATGTTCTAACCGACTTGCCAAATCTATAGTTTGTTAACAAGAAATTTGTGGAGCGCTTGAAAAACGAGTTTTAATGACTCCAACCTAAGTGAATGTAAACTTCTGACTTCAACTGTATATTATAGACTGACCCAGTGTGTTAATATGAACTGACCCAGTGTGTGTTAATATGAACTGACCCAGTGCGTGTGTGAATATGAACTGACCCAGCGTGTGTGAATATGAACTGACCCAGTGTGTGTTAATATGAACTGACCCAGCGTGTGTGTGAATATGAACTGACCCAGTGTGTGTTAATATGAACTGACCCAGCGTGTGTTAATATGAACTGACCCAGTGTGTGTGTGAATATGAACTGACCCAGTGTGTGTTAATATGAACTGACCCAGCGTGTGTTAATATGAACTGACCCAGCGTGTGTTAATATGAACTGACCCAGCGTGTGTGTGAATATGAACTGACCCAGTGTGTGTGTGAATATGAACTGACCCAGTGTGTGTGTGAATATGAACTGACCCAGTGTGTGTTAATATGAACTGACCCAGCGTGTTAATATGAACTGACCCAGCGTGTGTTAACATGAACTGACCCAGCGTGTGTTAATATGAACTGACCCAGTGTGTTAATATGAACTGACCCAGTGTGTGTGAATATGAACTGACCCAGTGTGTGTTAATATGAACTGACCCAGCGTGTTAATATGAACTGACCCAGCGTGTGTTAAT